>OZ005737.1:126362101-126382101 GCA_963930755.1 Eudasyphora cyanicolor
TCTGCGTTTACAATAGATCTGTATAAAGTAGATGTGTTAGCTGCCGTTGTGAAGTACTTTATCAGGTTTTGTATCTGTTTGTCGTGTAGTATTTGAATATTGAGTAGGCCTCTTCCTCCTTGCTTTCTTGATATGTTGATTCTTTCAACGGATGATTTTGGGTGGTGGTGTTTTGTTTTAGTGAGTATTGTTCTTATTTTTCGATCCATATTGGTTAGATCTGTGTTAGACCACTTTAGTATACCAAACGTATATGTTAATAGTGGTATTGCATACGTGTTTAGAGCTTTTATGAGGTTTCGACCGTTTAGGTTAGATTTGCATATTTCATAGGTGCGGGTTGCGAACTGTATTTCTATTTCTTTCTTTTGCGTGGTGTGGTCTATGGTGGTATTTTGTTTGATTCCGAGATATTTGTAGTATTCATCCTTCTGGAGTGGTGTTATGTGTTCCCCTTCTGTGGTGACATAGTTCTCTGATGAGGAGTATTTACCTCTAGTGACATTTTGAGTTCGACATTTATCTATGCCAAATTGCATTTGTATGTCTTTCGTGAAGGTTTCTACTATTTGTATTAGGCTTTTTAGGTTTTGTTTCGTGTTAGCGTATAGCTTGAGGTCATCCATGTAGAAGCAGTGGGATATTTTATGTGGATCGGAGGACTTTAGTTTATACCCATATTGGCTTTGATTTAGGAGAAGTGAAAGAGGGTTTAGGGCTAAGCAAAATAGTAGAGGGCTTAGGGAGTCGCCTTGGTATATACCTCGGCGTATTTGAATAGGTTGAGAAGTGATATTCGTGTTTCCATCTCGTACTAGCAAAGTAGTTTCCCAGTAACTTATCAGGCCCTTTATACGGTGTATTAATCTTGGATCGATTTTGTATATACGAAGTGTATCTAATAGCCATGAGTGAGGTACTGAGTCGAAGGCTTTTTTGTAGTCAATAAAGGCTGTATACATGTTTTTTTTTGTTTCGTATCGCTTGATTAGTGATGACACTGTCTATTATCAGCTGATCTTTGCACCCCTTTGTGCCTTGCCTGCAGCCTTTTTGTTCTTCTGCTAGTATATTGTTGCTTGTGCAGAACTCACTGATCATTAAGGTAAGGCATGAGGTGAGTAGCTTGTAGCCTGTATTGAGGCAGGTGATAGGTCTGTATTGTGAAGCGGATGTTGGGTTTTGGACCTTTGGTTTTAGGTATGTTATTCCCGCGCACATTTCCGGTTGTATGGTGCTTGGGTTAAATATTATGTTATTGAATATTCGGATGATATGGGGATGTGTTGTTGTAAGGTATTTGTAGTAGTAGTTGTGGATCTTATCGTTACCTGGTTGTTTCCAGTTATGTAACTTGGTTATTGCTTTCTTCAGGGTATCAGGGGAGATGGTACTGGAATTCATAGCAGAGTTGGGAGCGTTTTGTTGGATGTTGTGGGTCCATGTTGCATTAGGGTTATGGGTGAGTTGTTCACTCCAGATTGTCTTCCAAAATGTCTCTATTTCTTGTATGTTGACATCATTATATGTGGTTATGGTGGCTACTTCTGGTTTTGCTATTGTGTTGTAGAATTGTTTTTCATTCGTTTGGAAGAGTTTGTTGTGTTTGGATCTATTGTAGCTTTTTGTATACTTTCGGAGTCGTATTGTATACTTTGTGAGTCTCTGTCGTATTGTATCGCGGATTTGTTCTATGCTATTATTTGGTGGATCGTATTGGGTGTGGTTATGGTATTTTCTTTTTATCTTGTTGAGTTTATGTTTACTTCTTTTACTTGTTCTTTTGCTGATGTAGCTTGTGATGTATCCAAGGTCTTTTCTGATTTCGTTTATTTGTTTTTGGAGTCGGATTTGCCATATTGGTTTGAGTTCTGTGGATCTGATTGTTGAGTATTTGTTTTTCTGGTTGTTAATATTTCTTATATTTGATCCTGTATTTGGCATTCGGTTACTGCTGTGTGGTGGGGGTTTTTGTTGTATCAGTTTCAGGGTTTGTGATATGGTATATGCGCTGCAGTATAGTATTCCTATTAGTTGGTTGTACCCTGTATCTATGGATATTTCTGCTGGCAGTATTTCAGTGTTTACAATTGCTGTTATTTGTTGCATTTTCTTGTTTGGTTTTTGTTTTGGCAAGTATGGTCTATTTTGTGGGCACATATCTATGAATTTAAGTTTGGCTTCATTGAAGATTTCTTTTATTGTGTGTCTTATATCGTTGGTCTGAGGGTGGGGCATATGCGTAGAGTTATTTGTCTGAGCGTTCTGTATATTTATTTCTTGAGTTTCGTTATGATGTTGGTCCGATTCGGTTTCTGGTATTATTTCAGGCTGTGAAGTTGTATTGGTGGATTCTTGTGGTTGCGGTTGTTGGTAGTTGTTTTGGATCATTTCTCTCAGTGCACTTTGTCGGATTTCTTCTTGGAGTGCAGTTGGAATTAGATTATTTCTAATTATTGCAGCCCGTCGATCGGCAAGGTTTTGCTGTGTTATATGCCTTAACTCGGGGTGATCCATGAGGAAGAAGTTGTACATTTGCTGCCTATAGCTTAGTATGCTTTCGTCGCGAGTTGCCTTGAAGTAGGCTCTTAGGACGGACACGTTCATTTCATGGGTCCATTTGATTCTGCGTCGCGGCAGCCCTGTGTTGGCGGTCCTCTGTTGTGGTGCTACAGAGGAAGCGCGTGTTACAGGTGGACTTCTGTTGGTGTTTGTCCTTTGTGTTGGTGGGGTTGATTGTTGGTTGTTTGTAGTGTTTATATTATTTCTTTGTGACTCCATTTTATTTGTTGGGGTTTGGGTATTTTTGTTGACGTCTGCCTACCCGAAAGACGTATATTAACAGCCGTCCCTAGCATGGGAAACAGACGCTGACCCGGTTGCCGCTTAATGTAAGTCAGACGCGACCGGGATTCACATAGGGTCCGCGGGGTTGTTAGGCCCGTCATACCTTTGCCTAGGTATGCCCCTGCGGGGTTATTATTATTATTATTATTATTATTATTATTATTATTATTATTATTATTATTATTATTATTATTATTATTATTATTATTATTATTATTATTATTATTATTATTATTATTATTATTATTATTATTATTATTATTATTATTATTATTATTATTATTATTATTATTATTATTATTATTATTATTATTATTATTATTATTATTATTATTATTATTATTATTATTATTATTATTATTATTATTATTATTATTATTATTATTATTATTATTATTATTATTATTATTATTATTATTATTATTATTATTATTATTATTATTATTATTATTATTATTATTATTATTATTATTATTATTATTATTATTATTATTATTATTATTATTATTATTATTATTATTATTATTATTATTATTATTATTATTATTATTATTATTATTATTATTATTATTATTATTATTATTATTATTATTATTATTATTATTATTATTATTATTATTATTATTATTATTATTATTATTATTATTATTATTATTATTATTATATTATTATTATTATTATTATTATTATTATTATTATTATTATTATTATTATTATTATTATATTATTATTATTATTATTATTATTATTATTATTATTATTATTATTATTATTATTATTATTATTATTATTATTATTATTATTATTATTATTATTATTATTATTATTATTATTATTATTATTATTATTATTATTATTATTATTATTATTATTATTATTATTATTATTATTATTATTATTATTATTATTATTATTATTATTATTATTATTATTATTATTATTATTATTATTATTATTATTATTATTATTATTATTATTATTATTATTATTATTATTATTATTATTATTATTATTATTATTATTATTATTATTATATTATTATTATTATTATTATTATTATTATTATTATTATTATTATTATTATTATTATTATTATTATTATTATTATTATTATTATTATTATTATTATTATTATTATTATTATTATTATTATTATTATTATTATTATTATTATTATTATTATTATTATTATTATTATTATTATTATTATTATTATTATTATTATTATTATTATTATTATTATTATTATTATTATTATTATTATTATTATTATTATTATTATTATTATTATTATTATTATTATTATTATTATTATTATTATTATTATTATTATTATTATTATTATTATTATTATTATTATTATTATTATTATTATTATTATTATTATTATTATTATTATTATTATTATTATTATTATTATTATTATTATTAATATTATTATTATTATTATTATTATTATTATTATTATTATTATTATTATTATTATTATTATTATTATTATTATTATTATTATTATTATTATTATTATTATTATTATTATTATTATTATTATTATTATTATTATTATTATTATTATTATTATTATTATTATTATTATTATTATTATTATTATTATTATTATTATTATTATTATTATTATTATTATTATTATTATTATTATTATTATTATTATTATTATTATATTATTATTATTATTATTATTATTATTATTATTATTATTATTATTATTATTTTTATTATTATTATTATTCTTATTATTATTATTATTATTATTATTATTATTATTATTATTATTATTATTATTATTATTATTATTATTATTATTATTATTATTATTATTATTATTATTATTATTATTATTATTATTATTATTATTATTATTATTATTATATTTTTATTATTATTATTATTATTATTATTATTATTATTATTATTATTATTATTATTATTATTATTATTATTATTATTATTATTATTATTATTATTATTATTATTATTTTATTATTATTATTATTATTATTATTATTATTATTATTATTATTATTATTATTATTATTATTATTATTATTATTATTATTATTATTATTATTATTATTATTATTATTATTATTATTATTATTATTATTATTATTATTATTATTATTATTATTATTATTATTATTATTATTATTATTATTATTTATTATTATTATTATTATTATTATTATTATTATTATTATTATTATTATTATTATTATTATTATTATTATTATTATTATTATTATTATTATTATTATTATTATTATTATTATTATTATTATTATTATTATTATTATTATTATTATTATTATTATTATTATTATTATTATTATTATTATTATATTATTATTATTATTATTATTATTATTATTATTATTATTATTATTATTATTATTATTATTATTATTATTATTATTATTATTATTATTATTATTATTATTATTATTATTATTATTATTATTATTATTATTATTATTATTATTATTATTATTATTATTATTATTATTATTATTATTATTATTATTATTATTATTATTATTATTATTATTATTATTATTATTATTATTATTATTATTATTATTATTATTATTATTATTATTATTATTATTATTATTATTATTATTATTATTATTATTATTATTATTATTATTATTATTATTATTATTATTATTATTATTATTATTATTATTATTATTATTATTATTATTATTATTATTATTATTATTATTATTATTATTATTATTATTATTATTATTATTATTATTATTATTATTATTATTATTATTATTATTATTATTATTATTATTATTATTATTATTATTATTATTATTATTATTATTATTATTATTATTATTATTTTATTATTATTATTATTATTATTATTATTATTATTATTATTATTATTATTATTATTATTATTATTATTATTATTATTATTATTATTATTATTATTATTATTATTATTATTATTATTATTATTATTATTATTATTATTTTATTATTATTATTATTATTATTATTATTATTATTATTATTATTATTATTATTATTATTATTATTATTATTATTATTATTATTATTATTATTATTATTATTATTATTATTATTATTATTATTATTATTTTATTATTATTATTATTATTATTATTATATTATTATTATTATTATTATTATTATTATTATTATTATTATTATTATTATTATTATTATTATTATTATTATTATTATTATTATTATTATTATTATTATTATTATTATTATTATTATTATTATTATTATTATTATTATTATTATTATTATTATTATTATTATTATTATTATTATTATTATTATTATTATTATTATTATTATTATTATTATTATTATTATATTATTATTATTATTATTATTATTATTATTATTATTATTATTATTATTATTATTATTATTATTATTATTATTATTATTATTATTATTATTATTATTATTATTATTATTATTATTATTATTATTATTATTATTATTATTATTATTATTATTATTATTATTATTATTATTATTATTATTATTATTATTATTATTATTATTATTATTATTATTATTATTATTATTATTATTATTATTATTATTATTATTATTATTATTATTATTATTATTATTATTATTATTATTATTATTATTATTATTATTATTATTATTATTATTATTATTATTATTATTATTATTATTATTATTATTATTATTATTATTATTATTATTATTATTATTATTATTATTATTATTATTATTATTATTATTATTATTATTATTATTATTATTATTATTATTATTATTATTATTATTATTATTATTATTATTATTATTATTATTATTATTATTATATTATTATTATTATTATTATTATTATTATTATTATTATTATTATTATTATTATTATTATTATTATTATTATTATTATTATTATTATTATTATTATTATTATTATTATTATTATTATTATTATTATTATTATTATTATTATTATTATTATTATTATTATTATTATTATTATTATTATTATTATTATTATTATTATTATTATTATTATTATTATTATTATTATTATTATTATTATTATTATTATTATTATTATTATTATTATTATTATTATTATTATTATTATTATTATTATTATTATTATTATTATTATTATTATTATTATTATTATTATTATTATTATTATTATTATTATTATTATTATTATTATTATTATTATTATTATTATTATTATTATTATTATTATTATTATTATTATTATTATTATTATTATTATTATTATTATTATTATTATTATTATTATTATTATTATTATTATTATTATTATTATTATTATTATTATTATTATTATTATTATTATTATTATTATTATTATTATTATTATTATTATTATTATTATTATTATTATTATTATTATTATTATTATTATTATTATTATTATTATTATTATTATTATTATTATTATTATTATTATTATTATTATTATTATTATTATTATTATTATTATTATTATTATTATTATTATTATTATTATTATTATTATTATTATTATTATTATTATTATTATTATTATTATTATTATTATTATTATTATTATTATTATTATTATTATTATTATTATTATTATTATTATTATTATTATTATTATTATTATTATTATTATTATTATTATTATTATTATTATTATTATTATTATTATTATTATTATTATTATTATTATTATTATTATTATTATTATTATTATTATTATTATTATTATTATTATTATTATTATTATTATTATTATTATTATTATTATTATTATTATTATTATTATTATTATTATTATTATTATTATTATTATTATTATTATTATTATTATTATTATTATTATTATTATTATTATTATTATTATTATTATTATTATTATTATTATTATTATTATTATTATTATTATTATTATTATTATTATTATTATTATTATTATTATTATTATTATTATTATTATTATTATTATTATTATTATTATTATTATTATTATTATTATTATTATTATTATTATTATTATTATTATTATTATTATTATTATTATTATTATTATTATTATTATTATTATTATTATTATTATTATTATTATTATTATTATTATTATTATTATTATTATTATTATTATTATTATTATTATTATTATTATTATTATTATTATTATTATTATTATTATTATTATTATTATTATTATTATTATTATTATTATTATTATTATTATTATTATTATTATTATTATTATTATTATTATTATTATTATTATTATTATTATTATGACGACTGGAGTATTCTGGAACCTGAGTACGCAGAAGTGACATTTTGCGGAAATGGCTTCTAGGCTAATATTGCAGCCGCCTTCCGTCCCGTTAAAACCCAGCTAGTCTTGAAGAGCGCTCAAAGTTTCGTCGCCATTAAATTGGTGGTGTAGGTTCAGATGACTTGTCCTGATTAAATCGGATCTGGCTCTGAACGTAGAGTCTCATAAGGGCTCTACGTCAACCCTTGTATGGCCTCCCTGCTTGCAAAGATAACCATAAGATCGGAACGTAACTACACATCGAGCTGAGATAGCGGCTTCGAGTTGGGACCCAGTGAAGCCATGAATTTAAATGAAAACAACGACAACAACAAAAACCAAGAAAACAAGGACAAAAATAAAAAAACCCAAAAAATATAAATAATCAAAATAACGAAGAAGAAATAAACCCGTTCCGACCGAGCGGTAAAATAGTGAGATCTCCCATTAGAGTGGAAAGCGCACCACTAATGACAATGAGTGAGCCGTCCATAAGTAAGAAGAATCCACGTACTGGAAACATATCTCAAGCCTTACAACCTCCTATATTCACCCAAGTTACGGTAGATAACACATCTGTATGTAGAGAAGAACAACCTGATCAAACCCCACGGTCTACACACGAGAAGACCACAGGAGCTGACTTGGACTCGCAAAGCGAAACCTCCAAATACAGCTCACCTCGACAGGAATACATTTTGAAAATGAGGGCATCAGAAGAAGAAACAGTCGATAGATGCCGAAATGTTCTCCGTAAAATTTGACACGCCATGTCTAGACAGAAGAACATAAACATGGACGTGCAAAACGGAATATCGGAACTTGAAGAGCTCGTTGATATCATACGTGATTATCGTAAAAACTGGAAAAATGCTGAGTTGGAAAAGAGCAAAATTATGATTAGGAGTAACAAACCCTCAAAGTCTGATACAGACGGCACGCCATCAACATCCCAAAACAAGCGAACCGCAACTAGTCCAGCTGAGGCGACAAGGCCCCAAAAGAAGAAAAAAGAAACCACAAAAAAAGACGAAGGGAAAGTGGAAACAGGGAGACGAAAGCGTGAAGAAACCGCAAACAACCAAGGAGACGCTGGGAAAACCCCAGGCAGGAAAAAGAAACGAAAGAAGAAAATCAGGGCTCGATCTGACGCTATCATAGTCAGACCAACAGAGGGTCACAGCTACGCTGAAGTCCTGAAGAGTCTCAGAGAAAATGTAAAGCCAGATGAGGCAGAGGTTGCCGTTCGATTAATTCGCAAGACCAAAACTGGAGCTATCCTCTTAGAGCTAGAGAAAGGAGGGAAAAAAGAACAGTTTTTTGAGGCAATTAAAGGGACCCTGAAAGAGGCTGCGGACGTCAAGGACATAAAGTCCAACGTAACAATTGAAATCCGCGACATAGAAGGCTTCTCCACAAAAGAAGATGTACACACCGCAGTGTGTAAAATGACGACATTATCTGATGGCGAGGTTACAGTCCATTTAACGAATCCCAATATACGAGACCAAAAAAAGGCATTCGTATCGCTACCTGCACATGGTGCGAACAAGCTCTTGGATGAAGAACGCATTAAAATCGGATGGTCAAACTGCCGACTTAAGCACTACGAGGAAACAAAGCGATGTTTTAGGTGCTTTGGTCTGGGACATACACAGTGGGAGTGTAAAAGTAAAGACAGAAAAGGATTGGGACTATGTATCAGATGCGGTGAGAAAGGCCACATGTTGAAGCAGTGCAAAAACCCACCGAAATGCTGTCTCTGTTTAGAAGAAGATAAAAGTCCAGTGGACCACACACCCGGTTCTAGGGGCTGCAAGGCAAGTAAAAAATCATGTTAAAAATTTTACAACTTAATATGCACAGGGCAAAAGTGGCAGACGCACTCCTGCCACAGATATGCATCGAACAAGAAACGGATATCGTCATTATCAGTGAACAATACACTAGAAAGACATCTGGACAGTGGTTTGAGGACGATACTGCTACCGCAGCAATATGGATCCCAAATACAAACAAATTTCACCCAATAAGAAACGGAAAAGGAAACTGCTTCGTATGGGTGCAGATACCTAACCTAACTATAGTCAGCTGTTATCTCACTCCCAGCGACAGTATTGACGAGTTTCAGAGAAAGATCGACGAAATCGAGGACTATGTACGTGAGATACAAGGACACATTATTGTGGCAGGTGATTTTAACGCCCGAGCTGCAGAATGGGGAATGAAAACAACAAACTCTAGAGGTAGAAAGATAGTGCAAATGTCGGTAAGAGCTGGTCTTATAGTTGCAAACGTGGGAAATGTAGCCACTTTCAGGAGACCTGGATGCGAAGGAACTATCCCCGACATAACTTTAGTATCTGAGAGAGCCACTAATAAAATAAGAAATTGGGTTGTACTTGAAACATACACAGGTAGCGACCATCAATATATCTCGTACTTTTTCGACGCGGAAGGCGCGGACAGAGAAAACCCACGACAACAACGGACGCCAATCAGAAAATGGAATGTCAGTAAACTTAACGCATCTGCACTAATAGAAGAAATTGACAGACAATCAAGCGAATTACACATGCCGACTGACGCTATAAAATTCGTTGAAAATGTCATGAAAATAATTAAAAAAGGCTGTGATAAATCTATGCCCAAGATGAAAAAAATAAATGCTAACAAAAAAGCAGTATACTGGTGGAATGAGACCATCACAAATGCGAGACAAGATTGCCTGCACTACAGGAGGAAATTTACTAGAGCGAGACGGCGAGGAGACGCGGAAATTGAAAAAATGGACTACAAAGCGTCAAAAAAACGACTCAAAAGTGCAATTTTCGACAGCAAGAAACAGCTGTGGGAAGAACTACGTGAGGATATAAATAGAAATCCCTGGGGAACAGGGTACAAAATAGTAATGGGTAAACTTGGGCTCAAAAGTCCGACGCCACACATGGATGCACAAACAATGGAAAAAATAGTGATGGCTCTATTCCCAACTAACATAGTCCCGGAGGACAGGCCTACAACAGATGAAATAATACAAATTCCACTGTTCACATTACAAGAACTCACAGATGCGACCAGAAGTCTAAAAAACAACAAGGCCCCGGGCCCGGATGGAATACCCGCAGAAGTAATAAAGGAGATAGCTATAAAACGCCCAGAGATTATGCTAAATATGTATAACAGCTGCTTGAGAGAAGGTGTATTTCCGAAGATCTGGAAAAAGCAGTTATTAGTACTGATAAACAAAGGAAAAGGAGACCAAGAATCTCCATCAGCATACAGACCCCTTTGTATGCTGGATACTGCAGGAAAGCTGTTTGAGAGATTGATAAAACCCCGACTCAATGAAGCCGTACGAGCTAAGGGAAATCTCTCAGAGAGACAACATGGATTTAGACCCGGGAGGTCCACCATTGGAGCCCTTAATGATGTAGTAAACGCAGTTGAAGCAACGCAGCAAGAATCTCAATTTACGAGACCACTTGTACTTCTAGCTACATTAGACATTAAAAACGCTTTTAACAGTCTGCGATGGCCAGATGTCCTACGCGCTTTAGAGGAAAACTTTACTATACCTAAGTATTTACTCAGGATCATCAGAAATTATCTGAAAGATAGAGAATTGTTGTACAATACAATCGAGGGCCGGAGAAAGATGGTGGTAACATCAGGGGCTGCTCAGGGATCCATTCTGGGCCCAGACCTTTGGAATATCAGCTATGATGAGATACTGCGAATTGAAATGCCACAGGATACTTTCTTAGTGGGGTATGCAGACGACATAGCGGCTGTAATTAAAGGCAGAAGTACGGAAGAAGTTAAACGAAAGCTTAGACAGGTTATGATAAGAACCAAATCATGGCTCGGCGATCATGGCTTACAACTTGCCACCCACAAAACTGAGTTATTGCTAATAACCAGACGACACATACCAGTAGAAATAGATATACAGATTGGCGAAATAACAATATCAACTAAGAAATCAGTAAATTACCTAGGAATTAGACTCGATTCAAAATTAACATACTCGAATCAGATTCAATATGCTACAAATAAAGCAGCAAAGATAACTGCACAACTAAGCCGCTTAATGGCGAACATTGGTGGCCCGTTGCCAAACAAGCGCAAGCTGCTGATGGAAGCGAGCAATAGTATTCTCCTCTACGGATGTGAAATCTGGGGAGAAAAGATGAAGGTTAAAAAGAGGGCAAACGCCTTACTGGCCGTACAGAGAACAGCGGCACTGCGAATTACATCAGCATATCGCACAGTATCCGGTGCAGCCGTGCTATTAATAGCAGGAATGATCCCAATAGATCTGTCTATTCTGGAAAGAAGGAAAATGTGGATGTCAAAGCAACAAAATAAGGAAGAACAAATTGATGAAAGTGCAACCAGACAAGAAACCATTCAATCTTGGCAACATAGGTGGAGCAGGGAAACAAATGGAAGATGGACGGAAAGACTCATCCCGAACACTGAGAAGTGGATAACCAGAAGAACTGGGGACGTAAATTACTACCTAACACAGATGTTATCGGGACACGGATACTTTCGGAAGTACCTATATAAAATGAATAAATGTAGTACACCCTACTGCCTGTATGAAGAAGAGGAGGTAATAGACGACGCTGAGCATACTTTCTTTAGGTGCTCCCGCTGGACCGAATACCGGCACGATGTAGAAAGGGTAGTCGGTCTTATAACAGTGGAAAATATCATTGACACCATGGTAGTAGATGATACAAACTGGTGCATAATAGCGAAATATTGTGAAAAGATTTTAAGAATTAAAAAAACAGATATGGATGCAGCACAGTAAAAAGACGCAGTGAAAAAGCGGTGGCCTGGACGCAGGCGTAAGGAAAGAAAAATGGCACACATATAGCCAATCGGAAACCACCCCGAAGTAATGCGAAAGCGGTTCCGGGGTGGAATCACCTTCCAAAGATGGAAAAAAAGGGGGTTTTTTGTCGGTATACCAACATACGGGAGCCCGACATACCACGTATTTGTGACGACTATTCGTGGATGCAGTAATGCATTTTTCCCTCCTTTTCCGCAAAAAAAAAAAAAAAAAAAAAATTATTATTATTATTATTATTATTATTATTATTATTATTATTATTATTATTATTTATTATTATTATTATTATTATTATTATTATTATTATTATTATTATTATTATTATTATTATTATTATTATTATTATTATTATTATTATTATTATTATTATTATTATTATTATTATTATTATTATTATTATTATTATTATTATTATTATTATTATTATTATTATTATTATTATTATTATATTATTATTATTATTATTATTATTATTATTATTATTATTATTATTATTATTATTATTATTATTATTATTATTATTATTATTATTATTATTATTATTATTATTATTATTATTATTATTATTATATTATTATTATTATTATTATTATTATTATTATTATTATTATTATTATTATTATTATTATTATTATTATTATTATTATTATTATTATTATTATTATTATTATTATTATTATTATTATTATTATTATTATTATTATTATTATTATTATTATTATTATTATTATTATTATTATTATTATTATTATTATTATTATTATTATTATTATTATTATTATTATTATTATTATTATTATTATTATTATTATTATTATTATTATTATTATTATTATTATTATTATTATTATTATTATATTATTATTATTATTATTATTATTATTATTATTATTATTATTATTATTATTATTATTATTATTATTATTATTATTATTATTATTATTATTATTATTATTATTATTATTATTATTATTATTATTATTATTATTATTATTATTATTATTATTATTATTATTATTATTATTATTATTATTATTATTATTATTATTATTATTATTATTATTATTATTATTATTATTATTATTATTATTATTATTATATTATTATTATTATTATTATTATTATTATTATTATTATTATTATTATTATTATTATTATTATTATTATTATTATTATTATTATTATTATTATTATTATTATTATTATTATTATTATTATTATTATTATTATTATTATTATTATTATTATTATTATTATTATTATTATTATTATTATTATTATTATTATTATTATTATTATTATTATTATTATTATATTATTATTATTATTATTATTATTATTATTTATTATTATTATTATTATTATTATTATTATTATTATTATTATTATTATTATTATTATTATTATTATTATTATTATTATTATTATTATTATTATTATTATTATTATTATTATTATTATTATTATTATTATTATTATTATTATTATTATTATTATTATTATTATTATTATTATTATTATTATTATTATATTATTATTATTATTATTATTATTATTATTATTATTATTATTATTATTATTATTATATTATTATTATTATTATTATTATTATTATTATTATTATTATTATTATTATTATTATTATTATTATTATTATTATTATTATTATTATTATTATTATTATTATTATTATTATTATTATTATTATTATTATTATTATTATTATTATTATTATTATTATTATTATTATTATTATTATTATTATTATTATTATTATTATTATTATTATTATTATTATTATTTTATTATTATTATTATTATTATTATTATTATTATTATTATTATTATTATTATTATTATTATTATTATTATTATTATTATTATTATTATTATTATTATTATTATTATTTATTATTATTATTATTATTATTATTATTATTATTATTATTATTATTATTATTATTATTATTATTATTATTATTATTATTATTATTATTATTATTATTATTATTATTATTATTATTATTATTATTATTATTATTATTATTATTATTATTATTATTATTATTATTTTATTATTATTATTATTATTATTATTATTATTATTATTATTATTATTATTATTATTATTATTATTATTATTATTATTATTATTATTATTATTATTATTATTATTATTATTATTATTATTATTATTATTATTATATTATTATTATTATTATTATTATTATTATTATTATTATTATTATTATTATTATTATTATTATTATTATTATTATTATTATTATTATTATTATTATTATTATTATTATTATTATTATTATTATTATTATTATTATTATTATTATTATTATTATTTATTATTATTATTATTATTATTATTATTATTATTATTATTATTATTATTATTATTATTATTATTATTATTATTATTATTATTATTATTATTATTATTATTATTATTATTATTATTATTATTATTATTATTATTATTATTATTATTATTATTATTATTATTATTATTATTATTATTATTATTATTATTATTATTATTATTATTATTATTATTATTATTATTATTATTATTATTATTATTATTATTATTATTAATATTATTATTATTATTATTATTATTATTATTATTATTATTATTATTATTATTATTATTATTATTATTATTATTATTATTATTATTATTATTATTATTATTATTATTATTATTATTATTATTATTATTATTATTATTATTATTATTATTATTATTATATTATTATTATTATTATTATTATTATTATTATTATTATTATTATTATTATTATTATTATTATTATTATTATTATTATTATTATTATTATTATTATTATTATTATTATTATTATTATTATTATTATTATTATTATTATTATTATTATTATTATTATTATTATTATTATTATTATTATTATTATTATTATTATTATTATTATTATTATTATTATTATTATTATTATTATTATTATTATTATTATTATTATTATTATTATTATTATTATTATTATTATTATTATTATTATTATTATTATTATTATTATTATTATTATTATTATTATTATTATTATTATTATTATTATTATTATATTATTATTATTATTATTATTATTATTATTATTATTATTATTATTATTATTATTATTATATTATTATTATTATTATTATTATTATTATTATTATTATTATTATTATTATTATTATTATTATTATTATTATTATTATTATTATTATTATTATTATTATTATTATTATTATTATTATTATTATTATTATTATTATTATTATTATTATTATTATTATTATTATTATTATTATTATTATTATTATTATTATTATTATTATTATTATTATTATTATTATTATTATTATTATTATTATTATTATTATTATTATTATTATTATTATTATTATTATTATTATTATTATTATTATTATTATTATTATTATTATTATTATTATTATTATTATTATTATTATTATTATTATTATTATTATTATTATTATTATTATTATTATTATTATTATTATTATTATTATTATTATTATTATTATTATTATTATTATTATTATTATTATTATTATTATTATTATTATTATTATTATTATTATTATTATTATTATTATTATTATTATTATTATTATTATTATTATTATTATTATTATTATTATTATTATTATTATTATTATTATTATTATTATTATTATTATTATTATTATTATTATTATTATTATTATTATTATTATTATTATTATTATTATTATTATTATTATTATTATTATTATTATTATTATTATTATTATTATTATTATTATTATTATTATTATTATTATTATTATTATTATTATTATTATTATTATTATTATTATTATTATTATTATTATTATTATTATTATTATTATTATTATTATTATTATTATTATTATTATTATTATTATTATTATTATTATTATTATTATTATTATTATTATTATTATTATTATTATTATTATTATTATTATTATTATTATTATTATTATTATTATTATTATTATTATTATTATTATTATTATTATTATTATTATTATTATTATTATTATTGTATTATTATTATTATTATTATTATTATTATTATTATTATTATTATTATTATTATTATTATATTATTATTATTATTATTATTATTATTATTATTATTATTATTATTATTATTATTATTATTATTATTATTATTATTATTATTATTATTATTATTATTATTATTATTATTATTATTATTATTATTATTATTATTATTATTATTATTATTATTATTATTATTATTATTATTATTATTATTATTATTATTATTATTATTATTATTATTATTATTATTATTATTATTATTATTATTATTATTATTATTATTATTATTATTATTATTATTATTATTATTATTATTATTATTATTATTATTATTATATTATTATTATTATTATTATTATTATTATTATTATTATTATTATTATTATTATTATTATTATTATTATTATTATTATTATTATTATTATTATTATTATTATTATTATTATTATTATTATTATTATTATTATTATTATTATTATTATTATTATTATTATTATTATTATTATTATTATTATTATTATTATTATTATTATTATTATATTATTATTATTATTATTATTATTATTATTATTATTATTATATTATTATTATTATTATTATTATTATTATTATTATTATTATTATTATTATTATTATTATTATTATTATTATTATTATTATTATTATATTATTATTATTATTATTATTATTATTATTATTATTATTATTATTATTATTATTATTATTATTATTATTATTATTATTATATTATTATTATTATTATTATTATTATTATTATTATTATTATTATTATTATTATTATTATTATTATTATTATTATTATTATTATTATTATTATTATTATTATTATTATTATTATTATTATTATTATTATTATTATTATTATTATTATTATTATTATTATTATTATTATTATTATTATTATTATTATTATTATTATTATTATTATTATTATTATTATTATTATTATTATTATTATTATTATTTTATTATTATTATTATTATTATTATTATTATTATTATTATTATTATTATTATTATTATTATTATTATTATTATTATTATTATTATTATTATTATTATTATTATTATTATTATTATTATTATTATTATTATTATTATTATTATTATTATTATTAGTATTATTATTATTATTATTATTATTATTATATTATTATTATTATTATTATTATTATTATTATTATTATTATTATTATTATTATTATTATTATTATTATTATTATTATTATTATTATTATTATTATTATTATTATTATTATTATTATTATTATTATTATTATTATTATTATTATTATTATTATTATTATTATTATTATTATTATTATTATTATTATTATTATTATTATTATTATTATTATTATTATTATTATTATTATTATTATTATTATTATTATTATTATTATTATTATTATTATTATTATTATTATTATTATTATTATTATTATTATTATTATTATTATTATTATTATTATTATTATTATTATTATTATTATTATTATTATTATTATTATTATTATTATTATTATTATTATTATTATTATTATTATTATTATTATTATTATTATTATTATTATTATTATATTATTATTATTATTATTATTATTATTATTATTATTATTATTATTATTATTATTATTATTATTATTATTATTATTATTATTATTATTATTATTATTATTATTATTATTATTATTATTATTATTATTATTATTATTATTATTATTATTATTATTATTATTATTATTATTATTATTATTATTATTATTATTATTATTATTATTATTATTATTATTATTATTATTATTATTATTATTATTATTATTATTATTATTATTATTATTATTATTATTATTATTATTATTATATTATTATTATTATTATTATTATTATTATTATTATTATTATTATTATTATTATTATTATTATTATTATTATTATTATTATTATTATTATTATTATTATTATTATTATTATTATTATTATTATTATTATTATTATTATTATTATTATTATTATTATTATTATTATTATTATTATATTATTATTATTATTATTATTATTATTATTATTATTATTATTATTATTATTATTATTATTATTATTATTATTATTATTATTATTATTATTATTATTATTATTATTATTATTATTATTATTATTATTATTATTATTATTATTATTATTATTATTATTATTATTATTATTATTATTATTATTATTATTATTATTATTATTATTATTATTATTATTATTATTATTATTATTATTATTATTATTATTATTATTATTATTATTATTATTATTATTATTATTATTATTATTATTATTATTATTATTATTATTATTATTATTATTATTATTATTATTATTATTATTATTATTATTATTATTATTATTATTATTATTATTATTATTATTATTATTATTATTATTATTATTATTATTATTATTATTATTATTATTATTATTATTATTATTATTATTATATTATTATTATTATTATTATTATTATTATTTATTATTATTATTATTATTATTTATTATTATTATTATTATTATTATTATTATTATTATTATTATTATTATTATTATTATTATATTATTATTATTATTATTATTATTATTATTATTATTATTATTATTATTATTATTATTATTATTATTATTATTATTATTATTATTATTATTATTATTATTTATTATTATTATTATTATTATTATTATTATTATTATTATTATTATTATTATTATTTATTTATTATTATTATTATTATTAT
>OZ005737.1:126387101-126391926 GCA_963930755.1 Eudasyphora cyanicolor
ATTATTATTATTATTATTATTATTATTATTATTATTATTATTATTATTATTATTATTATTATTATTATTATTATTATTATTATTATTATTATTATTATTATTATTATTATATTATTATTATTATTATTATTATTATTATTATTATTATTATTATTATTATTATTATTATTATTATTATTATTATTATTATTATTATTATTATTATTATTATTATTATTATTATTATTATTATTATTATTATTATTATTATTATTATTATTATTATTATTATTATTATTATTATTATTATTATTATTATTATTATTATTATTATTATTATTATTATTATTATTATTATTATTATTATTATTATTATTATTATTATTATTATTATTATTATTATTATTATATTATTATTATTATTATTATTATTATTATTATTATTATTATTATTATTATTATTATTATTATTATTATTATTATTATTATTATTATTATTATTATTATTATTATTATTATTATTATTATTATTATTATTATTATTATTATTATTATTATTATTATTATTATTATTATTATTATTATTATTATTATTATTATTATTATTATATTATTATTATTATTATTATTATTATTATTATTATTATTATTATTATTATTATTATTATTATTATTATTATTATTATTATTATTATTATTATTATTATTATTATTATTATTATTATTATTATTATTATTATTATTATTATTATTATTATTATTATTATTATTATTATTATTATTATTATTATTATTATTATTATTATTATTATTATTATTATTATTATTATTATTATTATTATTATTATTATTATTATTATTATTATTATTATTATTATTATTATTATTATTATTATTATTATTATTATTATTATTATTATTATTATTATTATTATTATTATTATTATTATTATTATTATTATTATTATTATTATTATTATTATTATTATTATTATTATTATTATTATTATTATTATTATTATTATTATTATTATTATTATTATTATTATTATTATTATATATTATTATTATTATTATTATTATTATTATTATTATTATTATTATTATTATTATTATTATTATTATTAATTTATATTATTATTATATTATTATTATTATTATTATTATTATTATTATTATTATTATTATTATTATTATTATTATTATTATTATTATTATTATTATTATTATTATTATTATTATTATTATTATTATTATTATTATTATTATTATTATTATTATTATTATTATTATTATTATTATTATTATTATTATTATTATTATTATTATTATTATTATTATTATTATTATTATTATTATTATTATTATTATTATTATTATTATTATTATTATTATTATTTTATTATTATTATTATTATTATTATTATTATTATTATTATTATTATTATTATTATTATTATTATTATTATTATTATTATTATTATTATTATTATTATTATTATTATTATTATTATTATTATTATTATTATTATTATTATTATTATTATTATTATTATTATTATTATTATTATTATTATTATTATTATTATTATTATTATTATTATTATTATTATTATTATTATTATTATTATTATTATTATTATTATTATTATTATTATTATTATTATTATTATTATTATTATTATTATTATTATTATTATTATTATTATTATTATTATTATTATTATTATTATTATTATTATTATTATTATTATTATTATTATTATTATTATTATTATTATTATTATTATTATTATTATTATTATTATTATTATTATTATTATTATTATATTATTATTATTATTATTATTATTATTATTATTATTATTATTATTATTATTATTATTATTATTATTATTATTATTATTATTATTATTATTATTATTATTATTATTATTATTATTATTATTATTATTATTATTATTATTATTATTATTATTATTATTATTATTATTATTATTATTATATTATTATTATTATTATTATTATTATTATTATTATTATTATTATTATTATTATTATTATTATTATTATTATTATTATTATTATTATTATTATTATTATTATTATTATTATTATTATTATTATTATTATTATTATTATTATTATTATTATTATTATTATTATTATTATTATTATTATTATTATTATTATTATTATTATTATTATTATTATTATTATTATTATTATTATTATTATTATTATTATTATTATTATTATTATTATTATTATTATTATTTTTATTATTATTATTATTATTATTATTATTATTATTATTATTATTATTATTATTATTATTATTATTATTATTATTATTATTATTATTATTATTATTATTATTATTATTATTATTATTATTATTATTATTATTATTATTATTATTATTATTATTATTATTATTATTATTATTATTATTATTATTATTATTATTATTATTATTATTATTATTATTATTATTATTATTATTATTTTTATTATTATTATTATTATTATTATTATTATTATTATTATTATTATTATTATTATTATTATTATTATTATTATTATTATTATTATTATTATTATTATTATTATTATTATTATTATTATTATTATTATTATTATTATTATTATTATTATTATTATTATTATTATTATTATTATTATTATTATTATTATTATTATTATTATTATTATTATTATTATTATTATTATTATTATTATTATTATTATTATTATTATTATTATTATTATTATTATTATTATTATTATTATTATTATTATTATTATTATTATTATTATTATTATTATTATTATTATTATTATTATTATTATTATTATTATTATTATTATTATTATTATTATTATTATTATTATTATTATTATTATTATTATTATTATTATTATTATTATTATTATTATTATTATTATTATTATTATTATTATTATTATTATTATTATTATTATTATTATTATTATTATTATTATTATTATTATTATTATTATTATTATTATTATTATTATTATTATTATTTTATATTATTATTATTATTATTATTTATATTATTATTATTATTATTATTATTATTATTATTATTATTATTATTTATTCTTAAACAGGGAAAGCAGTGGAGGGGGTATTGCAGTCTACGTTAAAGAGACATTGAACTACGAAACAACAATATGTAACGCAACCTCATTTGAAGCGATCATGTTAAACATTACAACAATGAATGGAACCTCCGTCGCAGTCATACCAGTCTACCGGCCACCAAGTCAAAACATGCAGACATTCATCATATTATTATTATTATTATTATTATTATTATTATTATTATTATTATTATTATTATTATTATTATTATTATTATTATTATTATTATTATTATTATTATTATTATTATTATTATTATTATTATTATTATTTTATTATTATTATTATTATTATTATTATTATTATTATTATTATTATTATTATTATTATTATTATTATTATTATATTATTATTATTATTATTATTATTATTATTATTATTATTATTATTATTATTATTATTATTATTATTATTATTATTATTATATTATTATTATTATTATATTATTATTATTATTATTTATTATTATTATTATTATTATTATTATTATTATTATTATTATTATTATTATTATTATTATTATTATTATTATTATTATTATTATTATTATTATTATTATTATTATTATTATTATTATTATTATTATTATTATATTATTATTATTATTATTATTATTATTATTATTATTATTATTATTATTATTATTATTATTATTATTATTATTATTATTATTATTATTATTATTATTATTATTATTATTATTATTATTATTATTATTATTATTATTATTATTATTATTATTATTATTATTATTATTATTATTATTATTATTATTATTATTATTATTATTATTATTATTATTATTATTATTATTATTATTATTATTATTATTATTATTATTATTATTATATTATTATTATTATTATTATTATTATTATTATTATTATTATTATTATTATTATTATTATTATTATTATTATTATTATTATTATTATTATTATTATTATTATTATTATTATTATTTATTATTATTATTATTATTATTATTATTATTATTATTATTATTATTATTATTATTATTATTATTATTATTATTATTATTATTATTATTATTATTATTATTATTATTATTATTATATTATTATTATTATTATTATTATTATTATTATTATTATTATTATTATTATTATTATTATTATTATTATTATTATTATTATTATTATTATTATTATTATTATTATTATTATTATTATATTATTATTATTATTATTATTATTATTATTATTATTATTATTATTATTATTATTATTATTATTATTATTATTATTATTATTATTATTATTATTATTATTATTATTATTATTATTATTATTATTATTATTATTATTATTATTATTATTATTATTATTATTATTATTATTATTATTATTATTATTATTATTATTATTATTATTATTATTATTATTATTATTATTATTATTATTATTATTATTATTATTATTATTATTATTATTATTATTATTATTATTATTATTATTATTATTATTATTATTATTATTATTATTATTATTATTATTATTATTATTATTATTATTATTATTATTATTATTATTATTATTATTATTATTATTATTATTATTATTATTATTATTATTATTATTATTATTATTATTATTATTATTATTATTATTATTATTATTATTATTATTATTATTATTATTTAATATTATAATA